>JBBDGP010001506.1:0-2500 GCA_037952835.1 Lithobates septentrionalis | reverse complement strand
AGAGAGAGAGAGAGAAGCGCAGAGCGAAAGAGAAGCGCGAGAGCGAAAGAGAAGCAAGAGAGAGAAGCAAGAGAGAGAAGAGAGCGAGAGAGAGAAGCGAGAGAGAGAAGCGAGCGAGAGAGAGAAGGAAGTGAGAGAGAGAGAGGCAAGGAGAGAGAGAGGCAAGAGAGAGAGAGAGAGAGAGAGAGAGAGAGAGAGAGAGAGAGAGAGAGAGAGAGAGAGAGGGGCGAGAGAAGAGAAAGAGAGAGAGAGAGAGAGAGAGCGAGCGAGAAAGCAAGAGCTAGAGAGAAGCGAGAGAGAAGCGAGAGAGCAAGAGGAGCGAGCGAGAGGGGAGAGAGAGAGGAGAGAACGAGCGAAAGAGCGAGCGGGAGGAGAGAGAGAGAGAGAGAGAGAGAGAGAGAGAGAGAGAGAGAGAGAGAGAGAGAGGAGCGAGAGAGAGAGAGGAGCGAGAGAGCGAGAGAGCAGAGAGCGAGGAGACGGAGCGAGAGAGAGAGAGCGAACGGAGCGAGAGAGAGAGAGCGAACGGAGCGAGAGAGAGAGAGCGAACGGAGCGAGAGAGAGAGAGCGAACGGAGCGAGAGAGAGAGAGCGAACGGAGCGAGAGAGCGAACGGAGCGAGACAGGAGAGCGCGAGAAGAGCGAGACAGAGAGCGCGAGAAGAGCGAGACAGAGAGCGCGAGAAGAGCGAGACAGAGAGCGCGAGAAGAGCGAGACAGAGAGCGCGAGAGAAGAGCGAGACAGAGAGCGCGAGAAGAGCGAGACAGAGAGCGCGAGAAGAGCGAGAGAGAGAGCGCGAGAAGAGCGAGAGAGAGAGCGCGAGAAGAGCGAGAGAGAGAGCGCGAGAAGAGCGAGAGAGAGAGAGCGCGAGAAGAGCGAGAGAGAGAGCGCGAGAGGCGCGAGAGAGAGTGCGCGAGAGGAGCGAGAGAGAGCGCGCGAGAGGAGCGAGAGAGAGCGCGCGAGAGGAGTGAGAGAGAGCACGCGAGAGGAGCGAGAGAGAGAGAGCGCGAGAGAGAGCAAGAGAGAGAGAAAGAGAGAGAGAGAGCGCAAGCACCTCCTCCAAGTCCATCGGAGCACCTCCAACAGTGCTTGCCGGTGTTCTGCCGAGGAAGTTCCTCTCGGCGGATAAGGACCCCATCTACTGCGCAGCACTGCGCCTGCGCAGTAGGAACCGGCGGAAATAGCCGAAATGAAATACAGAAGAAATCAGCTGTACACGGCGCCTGTAAGGGGGCGCCTCGCTGCGCTCGCCACGCTTCGGGCACGGCCTCGCTGCGCTCCGGCACTTTTTTGTTCCCCCTCTAGGTCCACTTGGATGGAGGGGCTTCAGCCTGGACCTAGGGCGCAGGCGCCGTGTACAGCTGATTGAAGACTTTCATCTTCGGCTGTTTTCGGCGGCTCCTGGTCATTCGTACTGCGCAAGCGCAGCGCAGTACAGGGGGGAACTTATCTGCAGGGGAACTTTCTCGGCAAGACACCGGTCTGAGTTGGGTAGATTTCCCTTACTTCTCGCAGTATAGAAGAGGGCGCTATCATACTGGGACCACCTACAAAACAACAGTCCCAACTCATACCACCATAAAGCCTTACTGAACAGTAAAGACCAGTCCAAGCCATATGGCCTGCAACAACTCATCAACACCTTGTCTATCCCAAACTCTCAACAATGCGGCCTGAAAAAATCTCAAATAAAAAACAAATCAATGACTCCAAAGAAAAACATGTTGGAGAATGGAGAAATGAGCTAACAAACTCCAAAAAAACTAACTGTTTACCATTCATAGCAGAGAGACTACAAACTGGCCCCATACCTGGAGGTGCTACAAGACCCCAAAGACAGACAGACCCTGAGCCTGTACAGGCTAGAAATCGAATTAGGACGGCACAGACAGACCTACAAGCCCAGGGAGAGTAGACTGTGCCAGCAATGTGACCAGGGGGTCCTGGAGGATGAGGACCACTTCCTGCTACATTGCCCAAAGTACTCATCAGTGAGGGACACCCACTTCCAGAGACTCTCCACTCTCATCCCAGACTTCAATTCTATAGAAGAGAAGAGGAAACTCCAATTTCTACTGGGAGAAGAGGACCCAATGGTAAAAATTGCTGCCCAATATGTGACAGCATGTCACCGACTGAGAGGGACATGAAAGACTGAGAACTTAAATATCCTTTACATGGACTTATGCCCATTCCCCTCTACATTACCCCCCCATCTTTTTCTTATAGAAACTTAACTGCTTTGGCAATGCTAACATGTATGTGGTCCTGCCAATAAAGCTTATTTGAATTTGAAAGAGAGAGAGAGAGCGAGAGGGAAAGAGAGAGAGAGGAGCAAGAGAGAGCGAGAGGGAAAGAGAGAGAGAGGAGCAAGAGAGAGCGAGAGGGAAAGAGAGAGAGAGGAGCAAGAGAGAGCGAGAGGGAAAGAGAGAGAGAGGAGCAAGAGAGAGCGAGAGGGAAAGAGAGAGAGAGGAGCAAGAGAGAGCGAGAGGGAAAGAGAGAGA